>JAULAV010004927.1:0-25001 GCA_030789695.1 Scilla litardierei | reverse complement strand
CATCAGCAAATAATAGATGCGATGGAGTTAGATAGGATACCTCTTCATTGGTTTAACCGACCTATCAAGCATCTCCATGTCCATCATGATAGATAAAAACTCTATAACCAATACAAATAAGTAAAGGGATAGTGGATCACCTTATCTTTTACCTCGATTACTAGAAAAGTACCCAGCTGGAGAACCGTTAATAAGCACAAAGAAGGTAGGACTTGATATGCATTCTCTGACCCAATCTATCCAACGAGCAGGGAAACCATGCAGTGCATCATGAAATAGATTATTTGTTAATGGAATCAAAGGCCTTTCTAAGATCTACATTGAGGCATAATCGACCACCAAGAGGCTTATTAAAGTTTCTAACAAGTTCATGGGCTAATAAAGAACAATCATTGATGAGAAGACCCTTTAGAAAAGGAGATTGATGCGGAGATATGAGGTCAAAATTAACCTTTTGGAGCTTGTTACAGAGAACTTAGAAATAATTTTGTAGATCACATTGCAGCATGCGATTGACTATAATCATTGCGTGTTGAAGCTGAATCTGACTTAGGCACCATGCTAAGAAAGGTGTGATTGAGCTCATTAAGAAGTCTTCCATAGATAAAAAGGATTTCACTACATTTATAACACCGCTGCCCACAATTTCCCAATTTACATGATAGAAGACTGCATTGTAACCGTCTGGACCTGGAGCTTTGTCAGCTCCCAATTGAAAAACATTAGATCTAATTTCCTCAGAAGAGTGTGCAAACAAGCCAAGCGGTAGCAGCTTCAGTTAACTGTTTCTTGACAGGGAAGTAGGGGAAACATTCCAATAATCTGACTCGTTGAAAAGATTTTCATAGTAGGAAGGGGCTGTGTATCGAATATTTGCACTGTAATTAATAAGAGAGCCATCAGAATTGAATAAGTGAGATAATGAGTTCTTAGAATACCTGGCCTTAGTACCAGTAAAGAAGAAGGAAGTATTCTTGTCCCTCTCAATAAGCCAAGTAATTCTGCTCTTCTGTCACCATTTAGACTCCTCTAGCTGTAACCATCGATCCAATTCAACACTCAACTGGCATAATCGATTCTTGTTAGCCACTTTATGGTACTCACTATCATTAGCTAGGATCTCATTTTGCATCCTTCTTAGATCTGTGATTTGTGAGGCAGTGTCATCAAGAAAACCAAGTATCCAAGATTTAAAAAGTGACTTAAGTCTTTTGAGCTTAAATACTACCTGAAATTAAGGAACACCACGCATGGTAGTACTCCAAGCTCTAAGCAAAAGGTTATGAAAATCTGGAAGGTTGGGCCAATAATTGAAGAATTTGACAGGTTTAGGGCCCGACATAGCTCTCTCTCCGAACTGAAGAAGCATTTGCGAGTGATCACTAGTGGAAGGAAGCAGAGAACAATAGTGAAAAGGATAGAGAGTTAATCCAGTAAGAGTTGCAGAGAAACCTATCCAACCGTGCAGAGATATGTTGCTACCCTCCAGAATAATTATTCCCGCTCCAAGTACTACCAATACATTTGAGGTCCATAAGCCCACAAGCCTCAATGCAAGTATTGAATGGCTCCAAGATGGTTTGGGATATAGGTCGGCCTCCTAGATTTTCCTCGACAAAACAGACAGTATTAAAGTCATCCATGATAGCCCAAGGCAAACAACCAATGGAGGAATGAATGTGTAATAAATCAGACCATAGAATGGAGCGTAAAGGCAACTGATTTGCACCATAAACAAAAGAGAATGCCCATTGAAGGCCACCTTTATTAGTAGTAGAAATAGTAACTACCTGAGAAGGTTGAAGGAGGTATCCTCAATGGCCGCAGAGGTGCAGCGACGCTGAGGTCGAGGCGGCACTCGAGCGGGAGCGTCTGAGGGCAGAGGTGACCAATTGAGCGGTCGAAGAGGCTTGCAAGGAGTTATGGCCCTCACTCCGTAAGGTCATCGAGCTCACGTCGGAGGTGGAGAGGTTGAAGGAGGCGTTGGTGGCCGCCGATGTCTCTCGGGTCACCGCCAAAAGGTCTATCGAGGAAGCCAAGTAGGCGTTGCACCTCGTCTGGGAAGTGCACAAGAAGGAAAGGGCCGAACTTTGGTCTGAGATCAGTTCCCTACGGTGAGCGGATCCCAGGCGGATTGTTTACGAAGTGTAAGGGGTTATGAGGACGTCCTGGCCCCGAGGATTGCGAAGTCCTTCTTGGATGGATTCCTGGCATACGAGGAGCAAGTTCAACAGATGCCTATTTGCCCCTCTGCTCCCCTCGATCAGCTTGTCGGGACGAGGGACGTCGCTGAAGCGACCGGGGAGAGTTCCTCCCGAGCTCTCGCATCGTAGGCGGTCATGGTGGTTTTCCTTTTGCTTTCTCCCCCATTTGTAACAAGCCGAATGAATAATAGAAGTTTTCCCTTTTTTGGTATATCCGTTGTGTTTGCGTGCTGTCATGTTATCTTTGTTTTGGCCTTGCCCCCCTCTTCCTGATGTTCGTGTCGACGGATCGAGCTGCAGGAAGGGTTTCTCAAGGATGCATTTCGACTGGTTGGGACCGATGGTGCCATCATTCCACAAGAGGAGCCGTCCATCGGGGTCTAAGTTCGATCGCACGATCGCCCTGTTGGGGGGATTATCCTAAGGTTTACGGTCGATCAAGTGATCGGCCTGCTGGAAGAGTTGCCCCAGCCTTATGATCAATCGAGTGGTCGGCCTACTGGAGGGGTTTTCCCCAGCCTTACGATCGATAGATCGGTCAGCCAGTTGGGGGAGCTGTCCCCAGACTTATGGTCAATCGAATGATCGGCCTACTGGGGGAGTTTCCTCCAGCCTTATGGTCGATATATGGCCGGCCTGCTAGGGGAGTTGCCCCCAGCCTTACGGTCGACGGGTTGATCACCTAGCTGGGGGAGATATCTCCAGTCTAATGGTCGATCGAATAATCAGCCTGTTGGGAGAGTTTCCCCAGCCTTATGTCGATATGTGACCGGCCTGCTGGGGGTTCCCCAGCCTTATGGTTGACAGGTCAGTCGGTAAGCTGGGAGATCTACCCCCAGTCTAATGGTCGATCAAATGATCGGCCTGCTGGGAGAGTTGTCCCCAGCCTTATGGTCGATATGTGGCAGGCCTGCTGGGTGAGTTTTCCCTGGCCTTACGGTCAACGGGTTGGTCGGCCAGTTGGGGGTGCTACCCTTAGTCTTATGGTTGATTGAATGAACGGCCTGCTGGGGGAGTTGCCCCAGCCTTTTGGTCGATGTGTGGCCGGCCTGCTAGGGGAGTTGCTCTCAACCTCACGGTCGACGAATCAGTCAGCCAGCTGGGGAAGCCACTCCCAATCTTATGGTCGATCGAATGATCGGCTTGTTGGGGGAGTTTTCCCTAGCCTTACGGCCGATCGTAAGGTATGGTTGGTCCTGCTGGGGGAGTTTTCCCCAGCCTTATGACAGATCGAGAGTTCGAGTGGTCCTGCTGGGGAGTTGCTCCCAGCCTCACGGTCGATCGAGAGTTCCATCGGTCCTGTTGGGGGAGTTTCCCCAGCCTTATGGCCGTTTGCGATTTTGATCGGTCCTGCTGGGGAAGTTCCCCAGCCTTATGGCCGACCGAGAGTTTGATCGGTCCTGCTGGGGGAGTTGCCCCCAGCCTCACGGCCAACCGAGAGTTTGATCAGTCCTACTGGGTGAGTTGCCCCAGCCTCAGGGCCGATCGAGAGTTCCATTGGTCCTACGGGGGAGTTGCCCCCAGCCTCACGGCCATTCGAGAGTTTCATCGGTCCTGCTGTGGGATTTGCCCCCAGCCTTTCGGCCGTTCGAGAGTTCCATTGGTCCTGCGGGGGGAGTTGCCCCCAGCCTTACGGTGGAACGAGAGTTTGATCAGTACTGCTGGGGGAGTTGCCCCGAGCCTTATGGTCGATCGAGAGTTCCATCGGTCCTACTGGGGGAGTTTCCCCTAGCCTTACGACCGATCTCAGCATTGGGTCCAACAGGCGGTTACCAAATCTTGAAGGACGCATAGTTGTAAGCAAGAACTCATGTTTGTGTCTTTATTTTAGTAGAAGAAAAACTGGGGGTACATTTAAAACTGAAATGCATAGAGTGGGGAAGATATTGGTGGGTGAGTCACTCGCTCGGAGCCATGAGAAGTGGTCGATCGGTTGACTCCTTACTCAATTATGTGCACGGGGATGTGAATGACGTTCACCTTCTTCCCTTTATATGCTTGCCTCGATGTGCCTTCTCCGGAGCCTGCCTATAAAGCGTCGACGAAATTCTGCAAATATCCTCGGCTAATCAGCTGGTCGGCGTCCTTCTTTAGGTGCTAGGAGTCGTCGGTGTCGTGGTCGTTGTCCTTGTGATACTTGCAGTATTTCTATTTGTCTCTTTGTCCCCCTTTCATCCTAGGAGCTGGCTTGTTGATGTGGCCCGCTTTTTGGGCCTACATCAGGGCGACGTCCTGGGTAGCATTCAGCCTGGTGGGCACTGATTACCCTCTACATGGCTTCCCCCTGGGCCTCCTCTCCTATTTGTGGTCCTCCAGCTTGCGGCATTCGCCTTCGCCGTGTTTTGAACTCCTCCTGGCCCCCGTGGGGGGACCTCCTTCCTCTGCGGCCAAGGCTTCCTCCATCAGCATGAATCGCTCTGCCCTAGCCAGGACCTAGACGAGGCCCTTAGGGGGTCTTGATGCAGTGATTTCTTCAGGCCTCTGTAGCAGAGCCCTTTCTTCAGGGCTATTATGGTGACCAGTTCGAGGCAGCTATTGACGTTTATTCTCTGGGCATTGAACCGCTTCATGTTGCACCTCAGAGCTTGCCCGGCCTCTGGATTATTGACGTGTGTTCATATTTCACCTTTTGCACACACTCTTTATCGCGTTTTCATATGCATTTCATCTCATTCCATGATGTATATATCATTTTTTTTGGTTCATATTGACTATTGGGTGTATTGTTTGTATTTCAGGCAAATGTCAGCATTTCGGTGTCTTCTGGGATCAACCTTCCATGTCGGGACCAAGGTGCACTTATACGGCAAAGATCCAATGGCCAAAGACGAGGATTTGATGATTTGGAGCTTCAATCGATCGGGTGGATAGACCCACCTGATCGGTTCGTGCACACGTATCTGACCCGACGAGGAGCAGCAAAGGAGCAGATCCCACCCGATCGGTTCAGTGATCGGGTGTATGCTGCAGTGCTCTCTGTCTTTGAGAGAGCCTCCCAACCGATCGGTTCATCCCCTTGGGTCATCTTGGGGAAGAACTCACCCGACCGGTAGACATTTGAACCTATCGGGTGGCCTTTTCTTCACCTTTCGTGTACTACTGCTCATTCATTGAAGATCTGCTATCATTACATCGGGAATTTGGGTGATCTCTTATTTTTCTAGCATCGGCATCGTTGTTAGCTTTCCAAGATAGGTTGCATGCCCAAATCCGATTTTTCTACATTTTTCTGGAATTTTCTGAG
Source organism: Scilla litardierei (assembly GCA_030789695.1). Lineage (NCBI taxonomy): Eukaryota > Viridiplantae > Streptophyta > Magnoliopsida > Asparagales > Asparagaceae > Scilla > Scilla litardierei. Next base: position 19,553 of record JAULAV010004927.1, on the reverse strand, counting down.
TGCAGCTGGGTGCTGAAATTGGGAGTTGTCTGGAATTTGCACTTCAACCGATCGGTTGGAAGTCCAACCGATCGGTTCTGATCATTTTCAGAAGTTGTGCATCTATGTTTTCTTCCACCCGATCGGTTGAACTCCCAACCGATCAGGTGGCCCTTTTTTATCAGTTTTAGTGGGTTTTTGGACCCGAACTGTTAAGGTTTTGTGGGGGCTTATAAATATGGGATTGTGCACGACTTGTAGGGGGTTCTCTCCTATTTCTTCAGCAGCTTTCAGCCCCCTTTCAGGGGAGATTTAGATTAGTTTAGATTAGGGTTTATCTTCCAATAATTCTTGTAATGGATTGAAGAATTTAAATGCAAGATAAGTATTTTCTTTCTTATTTCCATTGTTTTGTGTTATTTTTATTTTGCTTGATGGTGAATGTTTGTTTGTCTCTTTTATTGCTTGCTTTTATATTCTTCACCATCAAGTAGTGTTTGATGAACCCTAATATGGGTTGGAGTAGGATTGATGCTTGGGTTATTTCATTTGACTTGATTGCATGGCAAGTGTTTGATGGAATATGTCAATGGGGATGTCTAGCAATCTGAGTCCAATTCGTATGGCAGCACACTAGATGTGTTGGGGGTTGGGGTCCGGATGCTTGTCCTATCAAGATCCGCTTTGATGTATTGTTAGAAATCACATTCGACCTATTTGGCCATTAGGGTTACGCGGGGGTGTTTTATTGTCATTGGCGGGAGAAAGACCGCATTTGACCGTCGGGCCAATGGGAAATAAAACGGGAGTTTGATCCCCTAGCCACAGCTCACACCCCTAGCCTAGACATCGAGTCCTCGCCCGTGGGAACGGCTTGGATGAAATGTTGGGAGTTATCATTGTGGCCTTAATGCTCCCAGTTGCGGAGGGTGTTGGACATGGGAATGCCCACCGTCCGAAACCGGGTAGACCTAGCGTATCATCCTGGGCATCGATCGGAATATCGGGCCCATGGGGCGCTAGGTACCACCTTTAGGGACAATGTCTCACCCTGGGTCAAGTCAAATGCCAAGTGTCATGAGTGCTCTAGCCCGTATTAGCATAGATTCATTTCTTGTCATTTTCATTTCTTTCCTTTATTTCTACACTTTCATTCATATCATCCGTGTAGCTCTCACACAACCTAGGAGAGGCTAGTTGCCATTCAAGCCATCCACCTCCATGTGTTCGATATACCCACACCCTACACTAACCGTGCACTTGCGGTAAAACGACACTGCATCCAAATCGTAAACTGGGCGCCAATCAAGCTTTTTGGCACCGTTGCCGGCGAGGCATTCGGTTTGATATTAGCTTAGCTTAGGTTCGTTAGACACGCATTAAAAAAAACAAATACAATAATCAAGAAATTTTTCCCCACCATTATATTATCTTTTTGTTATTATCTTTTACTATTGACGCTCCTCTCTAGTTTTCTTATTTTTGTTGTCCAGGTATCTTTGCTATTACCATGTGGAGACCAAATTTCGATGCTTGGATGGGAGGCTATGATCCTTATTCATTTGTGGTTTGTGAGATTTGTGGGATGGCAGGGCACGTGCGTAATGATTTCCCATTTACGCCTGAGAGCCTCATTCTTAACCATGGCCAAACATTTTCCCTCAACCTTAGCCCAAACACCTCCCATCCATTTCCTCAACCTTATATCCTTCCACAAACACAAGAAAAATCATAATAACCCAACATGTTGTGCCCTTCTATCATTTCACCCCCATCACCCTATCCTTGTTCTTTTAGCACTTTTCTTGGCCCAGTTAACATTTTTCTCCATGAGACCCCTACCACCTCCAATGGGTGTGATACATGTTTTGCCTATTGTTCACTCTCCCCTTTATCTCTTATGCCCCGTATCGGATTTTCATATCTTTTGGGCATAGCTTATATTAGCTTGGGGGAGAGTATCAACCATAGTCATTTTTATTATTTTTGATGCAATTTCTCTCCCATTTTATCTTTGCCCTCTCACGAGTGATCTTATTGCATTGAGGGCAATGAAAGGTTTATCTTGGGGAAGTTGCATTTCATGCATGTTTCCTTTATTTTCTTCCATTTTTCACCTTTTTCATGCATCAAAAATTTTTCTTTTCATTTTTATGCATCATTCCCATGATGCATTTTTTTCTCCATTTCATTCTTGCCTCTTTCTAGGGATGAACCCTCAATGATATTTTGCCACACATGCTTCACTTTTCGCATTTGAGCACCTTTTTTCCATCACGCTATTTCTTTGATTATTCAATGCTCATATATGTGTTTTGCCATCTTTTGGGTTTATTTACTATATTCCGAGATTGTTGGTTATGATTGTGTTTAAGGCATACTTCTAGCTATATATCGTATTTTAATATGCCCCTCTATTTGAAGTTCCTAGATTTTCACGCTTCATTTCCAAGAAACGGTTATTTTACCATCATACCCCGTGCTTCTAACTCTTGCATGAAATACTATATGTGTACTCTTATCGCATGTGTTAGCTACCTTTCTACGGGATTAGGATAACCACACCCTTGTTCCGTGCTTTTAATTCATGAAGGATTTTCTTGCCATGCTTGGATTTCTCAAAAACTCTCTTTTGTTTTACTTTGTACATTCCCCCTCGTCGTGCATCGTTCTCCCATTTGGGGGAGTGCACACTTTTGTACATATTTTTGTATAATGGCCCTTCGGGGTTCTTCGTAACCCGACACCCTAATACCATCTGGCTTGGGATGCATAGGCCGCCCTTGCATTCCATTGCGATTCCGCGAGTTTGCAAGACAAAAATATTCGAATCAAAAAACAACAAAAACAAACCAAAAACCAAAAAATATGTATATATGCCACATTCTCCCCTTTTCCTTTGCTCTCCACATTTCCTATATTTGATAGCACCAATGTATATAGGGAAGGCGAGAGTTTGTACAAAGTGATCTTTTCCCATCTTCTCCATCTCCTTTTGAAAATACAAGCAAGGCAAGAAAATGTTTCAAAAATAAAAAACGACAAGTATGTGTGGTAATTCCTTTCATCCTAGAGATTGATAGTTACTCACATGATTCATATTTATTCTTGCTTGCTTCTTCATGCATGTATGAGTATCTCGTATTCACGTTTGGAAGATTTAATATGAACTTTGAGCTTCCTCATATTTGGGCATATTATCTACTATAACATGCTATAATAGCTTTGCCTTTGCCAATATCACGCTTCTATCCCTTTTGTGCTCCATTGACATGAACCCATGATGCTACATTATGAGATTGAATTCTTGATTTAGATTGTGACATTCTTTTCTCTTGTGCTTAATTGTGTTGGTGATTACATTTGTGGTTTGGAGAGGGTGATCAAAGATTCTTCGCTTTCTTTTCTTGCTCTCGTACTCGATCTTCATTCCAACTCGTCTTCCTCGGGACGAGGAAGAGTTTAGCTTGGGGGCTTGACGCGTGTTCATATTTCACCTTTTACACACGCTCTTTATCGTGTTTTCATATGCATTTCATCTCATTCCATGTTGTATATATCAACTTTTTGGTTCATATTGACTATTGGGTGTATTGTTTGTATTTCAGGCAAATGTCAGCATTTCGGTGTCATCTGGGATCAACCTTGCATGTCGGGACCAAGGCGCGCTTATACAACGAAGATCTGATGGCCAAAGACGAGGATTTGATGATTTGGAGCTTCAACTGATCGGGTGGACAGACCCACCCGATCGGTTCGTGCACAGTATCTGACCCGACGAGGATCAGCAAAGGAGCAAATCCCACCCGATCGGTTCAGTGATTGGGTGGATGCCGCAGTACTCTCTGTCTTTGAGAGAGCCTCCCAACCGATCAGTTCATCCCCTCAGGTCATCTTGGGGAAGAACTCACCCGACTGGTTGACATTTCAACCGATCGGGTGGCCTTTTCTTCCCCTTTCATGTACTGCTGCTCATTCATTGAAGATCTGCTAACATTCCAGTGGGAGTTTGGGTGATCTCTTATTTTTATACGTCGGAATCGTTGTTAGCTTTCCAACGATAGGTCACAAGTCCAAATCCGAATTTTCTACATTTTTCTGGAATTTTTTGAGCGCGGCTGGGTGCTGAAATTGGGAGCTGTCTGGAATTTACACTTCAACCAATCGGTTGAAATTCCAACCGATCGGTTCTGATCATTTTCAGAAGTTCTGCACCTCTGTTGGCTTCCACCCGATCGGTTGAACTCCAAACCGATGGGGTGGCCCCTTTTAAGCAGTTTTAGTGTGTTTTTGGACCCGAACTGTTAAGATTTTGTGGGGGCTTATAAATATGGGATTGTGCACGACTTGTAAGGGGTTCTCTCCTATTTCTTCAGCAGCTTTCAGCCCCCTTTTAGTGGAGATTTAGATTAGTTTAGATTAGGGTTTATCTTCTAATAATTCTTGTAATGGATTGAAGAATTCAAATGCAAGATAAGTATTTTCTTTCTTATTTCCATTGTTTTGTGTTATTTTCATTTTGCTTGATGGTAAATGTTTGTTTGTCTCTTTTATTGCTTGCTTTTATGTTCTTCACCATCGAGTAGTGTTTGATGAACCCTAATATGGGTTGCAATAGGATTGATGCTTGAGTTATTTCATTTGACTTGATTGCATGACAAGTGTTTGATGGAATGTGTCAATGGGGATGTCTAGCAATTTGAGTCCAATTCGTATAGTAGCACACTAGATGTGTTGGGGGTTGGGGTCCGGATGCTTGTCCTGTCAAGATCTGCTTTGATGTATTGCTAGAAATAACATTCGACCTATTTGGCCATTAGGGTTTCACGGGGGCGTTTTATTGTCATTGGCGGGAGAAAGACCGCATTTGACCGTCGGGCCAAGGGGAAATAAAACGGGAGTTTGATCCCCTAGCCACAGCTCACACCCCTAGCCTAGACATCGAGTCCTCATGCGTGGGAACAGCTTGGACGAAATGTTGGGAGTTATCATTGTGGCCTTAATGCTCCCCGTTGCGGAGGGTGTTGGACATGAGAATGCCCACCGTCTGAAACCGGGTAGACCTAGCGTATCATCCTGGGCATCGACCAGAATATCGGGCCCATGGGGGTGCTAGGTACCACCTTTAGGGGCAATGTCTTACCCTGGGTCAAGTCGAATGCCAAGTGTCATGAGTGCTCTAGCCCGTGTTAGCGGGGATTCATTTCTTGTATTTTTTCATTTCTTTCCTTTATTTCTACACTTCCACTCATATCATCCGCGTAGCTCTCACACAACCTAGGTGAGGCTAGTATCCATTCAAGCCATCCACCTCCATGTGTTCGATATACCCGCACCCTACACTAACCATGCACTTGCGGTAAAACGACACCGCGCCGAAATCGTAAACGGGGTGCCGGTCAATTATGTTGAAGAGGAGGTCCGAGCTCGGCTTCCTTTGTCGTCCGACCATGAATTGTTGTGTCATGCCCCGCTTCACATTATGCTTAGGATCGAGAACGCGAGCGGGTCCGCATGTGCTTAAAGCAAAGAAGAAGTACTCTTTTTCTTTCTTCTTTGACTTAAGCACAATAAGCGTCTGTGTATTAAGCTCGGCAGGTTCTTGCATGCGAATATCAGACCAACACAGAATTTCATTATTACACTTAAGTGTCAGAGTACATGTACACAAATAAGGCCTAGCATGGCCATTACCGACAGTTACATGAAAAGGAAATACACTTGAACAAAATACAACGTAAATATTAAAATTATAGCGGCGTTGTGTGAGCATGTTGTCCCTCAGCAGTGGATCTCGGTATCCTGGTACTCCTGGTAAACTAGCTCAGCCTCTAGGTATGCTCCTCTGTAAAATCTGTCTCATATCCTGACGTATATTTCACAAGATAAACAACAGGGAAATATACGTCAGCGAGGGTCGCTCGGCAAGATTTGAAATGTTAGAAACATATGGACCATCGGCAAGGTAGTATATATATAGTTTGCAAAGATTTTAAAGGAGAGGAAACATAAAATGAGCACAGTTAAGGAAAAGTGTAACAATGTAGGAAAACGTGCAAGCATAGCAGAGTGTAGTGTACAAAGTAGTGAGCATGGCAAGTGTAGTGTGCACAGTAGTGAGCATGGCAAGTGTAGTGTGCACAGTAGTGAGCATGGCAAGTTGTATATGAGCATGGTAAAAGGAGCTAGCAGGTTACATAACTTATAATGGCGACATCAAAAGTAAATTGGTGCATCATTCAATCTCCTAATCTAATGACAAGCACAATGTCCGAGTGCGGAAGAAACTACAATTACACCCAAACCAACGGAGCTATCTGGTCTATGTACTTACCGATCCCATCCCGGTGAAGGTCAAATTTACTGGTGGGGTGAAATCCAGAATTCTGCACTCTACTACAATGCACTACCACACCCAAAGTGTCATTGTGTGTCCATATCGTTCAATGTATTCCACAAGGGCCCAATAATCAGTAAATGCCCCGAGGGCCCAATGTTCTGTATATGCCCCAAGGGTCCAGTATATCACATTTCTTTAGGGGCGTTCATTCCACAAATAATGGTATAACAAGCAATGAGAGTATTTTACGCACATCATTAAAATGGCAGCAACATTTTGATTGGAAAAGCAAACATATGCCTTACCAGGTTCATTAAATTATTTCAAAATCTATTAAGCCCCATACTTACAAAAAGTTGTTATTTTAACATTTAGTAATTTCAGTCACAAAATCTGAGCAATGTAGCTTAAAACTTGTAGGTGATAAATACTTGCCTGAATGGAGCGATTTTGGGTGTCTAAGCGATATCAACGAGGTGTAATTTATCTGTGTCAATAGATTTTGTTATTAAGCTACAAGTTCAAATATACATTAAAACCACATATACACCTGACGTGTATATACACACACACACACACTAATAATTTACATATATATATAAATAATATGTATTACATATACAAACAGATATACCTATGTACATAACACATATGTATATAATGTAACATATATACACATATAACTCACTATTATAACTAATAATGGCAAACACAATATAATTTACTGTGTACTTACGTATTATATCTCTCGTTCGTGCCTCGGAGTTGTTTGCATGCTAGGTGACGTGTGTCATTGGGGCGTCAAACTCAGCACCGGAGACGACGGCCCAGGTGATGCAGTGGCAGCGGCGAACCGTAGAGGCACTACAGATGTCGGGACTGAGGCGAGAAGGGGAAATGGGGTCAAGAGGAGGAAGAGAGAGGTGTGACTGGCGACTGCTGAGGGCACAGTCGAGATTTGTACAGCAAAGGAGGGTCAAGGGTGTCGGTTACGTTGTCGTTGCAGAGTGGTCGCCAGAGTGCGTTGCGGTGTGATGTTGGGGGAGGAGGATGGTGGAGTCGCCTTGGTTGTGGGCGGAGAAGATGGTGGCGACAGTCGAAGGCCACCGGAGTTGGCGTGGTCGTGGAGGAGAATGATGGCACGATGGGTGCTGCAGGTTCTTGAGGGCTGGAGAAGGAGAAAGGTGGGGCTGGTGGCGTTGCAGTTTCAAGCACTGGGATGGTGTTGTCGGAGGCTGGGGTTGCAGAGGGATACATTGAGAGGAATGGAGGGTTGGAGGGGTCATTGGTGGGGAGAAGACGGTGGCGAGTTCGGTGGTTCGGGAAGGAAGAGGTCACTGGAGAAGTCTGAGAGGGAGAGATGGAGGGTGAGATTGTAGGAAGAGAGGTGGGAGCGTGGAGAGAGGTCGAAACGTTACCGGAGCTAGGTTGACAAAACGTTATTGGAGCTCCCTCTTTACCGATCTGGGGGAAGTACTGAGCATCGAATCTCTCTCGAAAGATGATCCAGTTAATAGTGTAACTGTCGGTATTTTTAGGCGTGTTTTCGATTGTGCGTACCGGTATTTTTCCTTCAGCCATCCAGTTAAATTTTTGTCCATACGTGTCGACGCGAGCGCGTCAATGTTTTCATTTTACCGTGTCGCCAATATTTACCATCAAGTTTTAACTAAAATAATTTAACTTAATTATTCTGCTAATTACAATTTACTAATTACAAAATCTTAATTACTTTAATTAATTTCACTAATTACTTTTCTCTTTAATGATGACTAATTAAACTTACTTAATTACGTAAATGCTTTAACCCTTAACTACACACACGTTTTAAACAACCAGATACATCTTCTGAAATCAAAGTTGGCTTCCATTTTGTTTTCGTTTGAGCAAAACAATACGTCTCTACAAAGTCTAAAAATTGCATTAAACACCCGTCCCAATCAAATTAATACTTCTTTGACAAAATGAGAGTGGTGTCTCCCTGCTCATCTTCTTAAGCCTGTAGTCTCCCCTGCAGTTTGATCTGCAAAATCCACGACCTTATCACCCCTAATTTCTCAAATCTGTTCATCACCAAATCCATTCCCCAAATCAAACCAAAACCCAAATCCTCCCTGCAAAAATTCTCTAAGTCAAAAACCATTTCCCAAAATCAAACATAAACAACCAAAACCCAATCTGAAAGCTAAGATTTCAGAATCTTTACAAACCCAAACCAATTCATCAAATTGGAAACAACCTAACAAACCCACACAATATTCTTCCCTACACAATTTTCTGCAAATCCTTCCACCAAAACCAAATTCATTCTTCCTCAAATCATTCCCAAGTAAAGAAACCCACACTGATTTTGATACCAGAAATTAAGAGGGAAGAAGCAAGATTCTCTTTTGAAACAAACTTTAGATCTATACAATTTCAGATACAAAATCAATACCCCATTCCATCAGATCGTTCTCCTCCTCTTCCCCGTCGCTCGGAGGAACCCGCAGCCCCGCGCGCGCGTGCGCCAGCTGCCGATCGCTGGACCACCGCGCGTGCGCCACCAGCGCCTCCTCCAGCGCGCCGCCGTGAGGAATCCCCCGTCGCCGCCCAGCCGGCCGGAACACCGCCGTCCGCCTCTTCCTCCCTCCTCGCACGCAGGTGAGGAGCTTTCTCCCGTTTGATTTTTGAGTGAGCTTGCCTGCAAATCTCTAAATGAAACAAAAAAAAGGAGATAAGAAAGAACAAACAGAATGAAGGAGAGGAATAGGCAGGGGCTGAGAGGAAGCAACCTTAGTAAAGTGTTAGGAAATGAATAGAGATAGAGATCTAATTAAAAAAAGAATGAAACAAAGAACAGACAGTAATGAAGAAGAGAAGAGAACAGAAAGAGAGAGAGAGAGATAGAGCCTGGGAGATAGGGGTAAAGTTTTAGAGAGTTATAAAATGAAATAAAGAATGATTAAAGAGGGGGACAGAGGTAGACAGTGGAAGTTATGAGCCTTATGAAGAGTTGGCATGCTTTAATTTGAAAGCTTCATGAATGAATAAGAAGTGGACAGTATTGTACAAGTTGATTGAATAAACCAATGCTAAGAGTGGCTGTCAGCCTTGACTATTAAAGGATAAGTTGTGTGCAACATTATTTATGTATGGAGTATATTATTATATGTGAAATAATGGCAGTACTATAATTGGAGTAGGTGGGATCGTCTAATGTGATGTTAACCATGTAATGTTAGCAGGATAATAACACTATCATTAATTGATATTCGGTTAGTTAATAGGTTGTTAGCAATAGGTCTAATATCATCTAATTAGCTTTATTTCAGCATGTTAAATAACTATTAATTAATGTTAGGTTAATAATATTAAACGAAATGAGGCGTATCATGTTAGTGTAACGACCTATAAACACCACCCTAGCCTGAGACCCCAATAAAAATCTGACGAACCTAGGTTAGGGATTAACTTAATTTTGTGCTTATCTTGCAATGGACCTAATTCGTTAACTTGTTTAACCAAAACAGAGAACCAGTCGTTCTATAGCGTAACACTCGTCGAGGCGAGCCCGCGACAACCGATATCACCAGAAACAGGCAAGTGATACTTGCCTGTAAATGTTTAGGCCACGTTTTTAGGCCAATTTGTTTTGTTAGCGTAAAAGAGACTAGGCAGTGAAATGATAGCTGCCTAGATGCCTTTTTGATCTAGTTTGACAACGAAACTAGATCCGACACTTTACCTGTTTTCATTCATGCTGCCATGCTATGTTTAATTTTCAATTAACGGTACGCACTTTAACTGCTCATCTCATGTCATGTCATGCATCATGTGTTCTTCGTGATTGAGTAGCACACGCTACAAATGTTATTTCTATTGAGGCTAGGCACCTGCTTTTGTGGGCACAACCCTATGCCAAATTGAAAAACACTTCCTGGCTCGTGATCCAGAAGCGAGCACAGTGTTGTTGGGAAACCAACGCTCGATACACGTGGAGGGGTAGGGTTAAGCGACCACTCAGCGTAGAAGTGTGCCCGTACAGCCACTTCAGCTGTAAGGCGTAAACTCTATGCACAATGTGAAAAGTTAATGATTCGTGAAAATTGTGAAATAGTGTTTTCGTAGTTTCTGCTACGACGTGCATGCATCATGGCATTTAAACTGTTGCATTCTTTAAATGTCATTTCATATTGTTTAGAACTGCTAGTCGTTTTTCTATATTTGTATCCTTGCACAAAAGTTCTCCGCTTCCCTTGGGAGACTTTTGCTGACGTGTGCCCTTTTCTCTTTGGGTGTCACACGTCAGGCTTTGAGACCGAGCATGTAGCAGAGGACGAGCAGTTCGTTGACGCTGAGTTTGAGGTCCCTGCTGAGACCGAGTTCGAGGACACTGGTGACCAGTCCTAGACTCGTTTGGAGTCTCCCCTTTGTTGTTACTTTTCCTTAGTTGCTGTTAGCACCTATCTCTCTTTGTTTTGTTTGGCCATGCTGTAGGCCTATTGTTCAGACTTGTACTTTTGTGACTATTCTATGATGCTGTAATATTTGTTGGATGTTGTTGGTGGATATCTTCTTATCTGCTTTATTGTTGTTGTTGTTTCATCGCAATGCAAGGACCTGCTACTTTTCCAAAAAAAATTTTACAGACGCTTATCAGACTGCAGCTTCACAGCTCCACGTCTGAGCGGACCTCCTCACGTCTCGCCTTCCATATTAGGGAAGCGGGTCGTGACAGGTTTTAGTTGTGGCCCATGCAGGTCTCCTCTTTGCATCTGCAAAATATCGGAACAACAATAATGATAACAACATCCATTTAAATATTCGAAACATTCGAGTCATGATTAAGTCTAATCTGAATATTTCCTTGTCTTATATGGCTGGTAGACGCGTTACTCGAGGAGCTGGTAGTGGACTTGGAGCTGGTGGTGGAGCAGGACGTGTTGTGGATGCTGATAGAGAACCCACCACAACTGAGATGATGAGGATGATGCATCAAATGATGCAAGTTCAGCAGTGCATGCTTCAGAATGCCCCTCGCTTCGAGCCGGGAGCAAAGCAGTTTCGGGAGCTGGGTCCGTCATATTTCACTGGGACAGAAGGATCATTAGCTGCGGATGAATGGATGAAGAACACGGAGGATAATCTGCTTCTCTCGAAAGTTAACCCGGCTGGATGGGTTGACTTAGTGAAGAAGCAACTGAAGGACAATGCCCACAGTTGGTGGGAGTCAGAAGAGCAGATGTTAGTGAAGCCTATTCCCTGGGCCACTTTCAAGGCGAGATTTAATGATGAGTATTTCCCTCGAGCTGCCAGGAGGGAGCTGATGCAGCAGTTCATTAATCTGAAGCAGGGAAATCTGACGGTGGATCAGTATCACCAAGAGTTCATGAGACTGAGTCGCTTTGCACCGAAGATGGTGGAGACTACTGAGGATCGAGCTCAGAGATTCTTACAGGGTTTATCTTTGGAGCTGCATAGTCTGATTTCCTCTTCGGACTTGGATTCTTACCAAAAATTACTGATAGCTGCCAAGAGGCAGGAGCTGATTGCCCATCAGAAGAGAGGGCAGTATTCAAGAGCTGTGAAGAGGCCTATGGTGCAGGCCAGAGCTGTGGTTAAGCCTGGGTTCAAGCCTAATCAGTCCGTGCAGTTTAAGAGGCCAGGTGGACCTACTCCGAAGTTGTGCCATTTTTATGGCAAGGCTGGTCATGTGAAGGAGCAGTGCAGGAGGTTTCTGGGCCAGTGCTTGATTTGTGGCGACGCTACGCATTCAGTGAAGGATTGTCGACATTGCAATCAACTACAGAAGGCACCAGCCGGAGTTCAACAGCAGAGAGATCCAGTAGTCGCTGGACGTGGAGCGCCTCTCATTCCCCAGAAGCAGGCTTTCCAGCAGGCCATTCAGCCTAAGAGGCAAGCCTTCACGATGACTGCAGTAGGGTCAGAGACTGAGGACGGAGTTATTGCAGGTAACCTCTATACTAGTCTTCCTTATTTATGCATTATATTTGATTATTTAGATCCATGTTAATCTAGTTGCATGTTACCCTTAGGTGTCATCTTAGTTTCATCTCACCCGGCCTTGACCCTGTTCGATTCTGGAGCTTACATGTGCATTCTATCTCGGAAGTGCGTAGTCGAACACTCGATACCCACATATACACTTCCCAAGTGTTGGAACATTACAACTGGGAATGGTGTAGTGAAGGTTGCACTGGAATGTAGACCATGTCCGTTTGTGATTAGTGGACACGAATTATATGCTAATTTCATTGTCCACGACCCTTATTTATGCATTATATTTGACTAGTTAGATCCATGTTAATCTAGTTGCATGTTACCCTTAGGTGTCATCTTAGTTTCATCTCACCCGGCCTTGACCCTGTTCGATTCTGGAGCTTCCATGTGCATTCTATCTCGGAAGTTCGTAGTCGAACACTCGATACCCACCTATACACTTCCCAAGTGTTGGAACATTACAACTGGGAATGGTGTAGTGAAGGTTGCACTGGGATGTAGACCATGCCCGTTGGTGATTAGTGACACGAATTATATGCTAATTTCATTGTCCACGACCTATCCAACTTTGATGCTATTCTTGGCATTGACTGGTTAGGAGCTTTTTATGCCACGATCGACTGTCACCGGAAGAAAGTGGTGTTCGAAATTCCTGACCACCCAGTGTTTGAGTTTGTCGGCGGAGGACGTTCACTTGGACCTGTCAAGTTCCAAGCCCAGCCTTACTGATTGACCGTTGCATCTATGATTGCTAAACCAGAGAAGCCTGCAGTAGTGAGAGATTTCGAAGACGTCTTCCCTGAAGATATTTCTGGACTGTCGCCCGATCGAGCGTTAGAATTCGGCATCGATCTTATGCCAGGGGCTCAACCGATTTCGAAGGCGCCGTACCGTATGGCTCCTGCAGAATTAGAAGAGTTGAGGAAGCAGTTGGATGAGCTATTACAGAAGGGTTTCATTCATCCTAGCGTAACTCCCTGGGGTGCACCCGTCTTGTTGGTAAAGAAGAAGGATGGATCGAGGAGGATGTGCATTGATTATCGGGAGTTGAATCAGATCACAGTGAAGAACAAGTACCCGCTGCCCCGCATTGATGATATCTTTGATCAGCTTGGTGGATCAAGGGTATTTTCGAAGTTGGATCTCCGGAGCGGATACCATCAAGTTAGAGTCAAGAAGGAAGATGTACTCAAGACCACTTTTCGGACTAAGTACGGGCATTATGAGTTCGTTGTCATGCCGTTCGGTGTGACCAACGCTCCTGCTGTGTTCATGAATCTCACGAACCTTATCTTTTACGACTTCCTCGACAAGTTCGTGGTGATTTTCATAGACGACATCTTGGTGTACTCGAAGAGCGAGGAAGAGCATGCAGAACATTTGAAGATAGTATTGGATACGCTCCGTCATCATAGATTATATGCCAAGTACAGCAAATGCGAATTCTGTCTGGATAGAATTGCATTTCTTGGTCATGTAGTATCAGGAGCTGGTATCTCAGTGGATCCGGAGAAGGTCAAAGCAGTCAGTGAATGGCCTACACCTCGATCGGCATCAGACATCAGGATTTTCCTTGGATTGGCTGGATACTACCGCAGATTTATCAAGGATTTCTCGAGGATAGCTGAGCCGATGACGAGATTGACGAGGAAGGATGTTAAGTTCAGTTGGTCAGACTCTTGTGAGTAAGCTTTTTCTACTTTGAAGGAGAGATTGACTACTGCACCAGTCCTAGCTATTCCAGACAGAAGCGGAGGTTTCGAGATTTTCTGCGACGCATCAGGCAAGGGACTTGGATGCTTTCTGCACCAGCACAATCATGTGGTCGCATATACTTCGCGACAATTGAAGATCCATGAGAAGAATTATCCGACCCACGATTTGGAGCTAGCCGCTGTCGTCTTTGCACTGAAGATCTGGCGTCATTTCTTACTGAGTGAGAAAGTGAAAATCTTCACTGATCACAAAAGTTTGAAAAATATATTCACCCAGAAAGAGCTGAATATGAGACAGCGCAGATGGTTGGAATTGATGGCAGACTACGACATCGATCTTCAGTATCATCCAGGGAAGGTGAATGTCGTACCGGATGCCTTGAGTCGACTGCCCGAAGTGATGATTCTCATGGCTCAGTGGAGATTGCAGCAGGATCTGCGAAGGATGAATGTTGAAGCTGTACTACCGGGAGTCACATCGTCGTTGATGAACATGCAGATTCAATCGACGATCGTGGATCGAATCAAGACTGCTCAAGTGGGAGATGCTAAGTTGAAAAAGATCAGAGAACAAGTCGAAGCAGGACTTCGGATAGATTTTCTGATTCATGCGGATGGTTCTTTGAGATATGGTAGTAGGATCTGCATAGGATCTGCATACCTACAAGAGATATCAGAGAGGAGTTGATGAATGAGGCTCACAGTTCGCCTTATTCTATTCATCCTGGGGGTACTAAGATATACAAGAATCTTCGACAGAATTTTTGGTGGCATGGGATGAAGAGAAGTGTGGCACGTAGCGTTGCCAAGTGTCTTGTGTGTCAGCAAGTGAAGGCTGAACACCATCGCATTGCCGGATTACTACAACCTCTGTCGATTCCAGAGTGGAAGTGGAAGCACATCACGATGGACTTCGTGACTGGCTTACCTCGGAGCACCAAGCAGAACGACGCGATCTGGGTCATCGTTGATCGATTGACCAAGTCCGCGCACTTTATACCTTTCCGAGTTGGGCAGTCCACAGAGATATTAGCAAGGAAGTATATGGAGGTAATGACTTAACTCATGCCTTTTATAATTTCCTTCTGGTACAAGTCGTGATATGAATTATGTCATATATGGAAAAAGGGGATCTAGGGTGCCTCCTTAGATGAAAATCTAAGGAGGCGCCCACATTTCCCCCCATCTCCTACAATTGTTTTGGAAATTTTTTTTTATGTGGTTGTTGTTCACATCATGGATGATCAACATACCAAATTTCAAGGGATTCCAATACTTTTTGAGCCACCATCTACCTCTTACAATTTCAATGGTCTAAAAATGTGCTAAAAACCCCACGAAGTTGCAAGGGGTAGATGGGGGCTCAAAAAGTATTGGAATCTCTTGAAATTTGGTATGTTGATCATCCATAAGGTAAACAATAAACCCATGAAAAAAAATTTCAAAAAAAATGTGTGAGATGGGGGGAAATGGGGGCGCCTCCTTAGATTGAATCTAAGGAGGCACCCTAGGATCCCTTTACCCTATATATATATATATATATATATATATATATATATATATATATATATATGGGGTTAATAGAGGTGAGCATTCGATGTAGGAAATTCCTACACCGCCCATCAAAAAAATCGTATTCCACTTAATTTTTCAAAAAAAAATTGTTTAGGATTGTTGTACACATTCTAAAATCCCGAAACCCCAAACATGGATGAACCCTAGAGGTATTTGACCTTTGATCGGTCCGTTACAAAAAGTTCTATTGTTCTGAAAACGTTGAAATTGTAACAATCTGATCGAGGGTAAAATAGCATTAGATTCACTTGATTTTTGGTATGCACATCATCCATGATATGTATATCAAAATGAACGGTGTTGATCATTGAAAAACAGTTGGAAATTGAAGTTTTAAAGGGACTGTATAGCACACACACACACACACACACACACACACACACACACACACACACACACACAACACAACCTTTGATGCGATGTTTGTCCTACTAGGACAAACACGTTGATAGAGTGGTGGCATATATTTGGACCCCTCATCATTGTGGGGCCCACTTGGGGGTGGGTGCAGAGTTAGGTTTAGTTTGGGGTGTGGTTGTGGAGCACCCAAATAAAAGCACATCCTATTCCCATGAATTACAAGCTTGCCACTAGAGTTTACCTTCTTTTTCCAAGACACTTTTAATTTCAAAGTTTTGGTTCCCAATACACTTTTTCCCCCAAAATTTAACCTCCATAATCTTTTCCAATACACTGTTAATTTCAAAGTTTTGGTTTCCAAGACACTCCCCCCAATTTAAGTTTTCCCTCTAAAATTTTCACAAAATCTAATCTCAACCATTGATTTACCAAGATCAAATCTCAGCCACTCTTTATATTGTCCTAATCAGCCCTAAAATTCAAAAAAGGTTGTCAAATGTATTATATATATATTTATATACTATTCATAACCCGTGCCCGCGGACACGGTTCATTTAAGATTTTCCCCAACGAAATTTTTGTTCCCAAAAAAATTTTTTCCATAGCCAAAATTTAAAAGAATATCAAATTAGCGTAAAAATATTTAGCGACACGGGCACCTTCAGCGCAGAACAACAGATATGGTGCGGGCACATCTGGCGTGGAACAACAAATTCGACGCGGACGCCTTTGGCGCGAAACAACAAATTCGACGCGGACGCGTTCGGTGCGGAACAACGCGCAAGCGCATTCGGTGTGAAAAAACAAATTCGGTACGAGCGCATTTAATGCGGAACAACAAATTAGCGTAAAAAATTTAGCAGAACAACAAATTCGGCACGGAACAACGCGCGAGTGCATTCAACACAGAACAACAAATTCGACACGGGTTCCTTTGGTGCGGAACAACACATTAGCGTAAAAAATTGTGCAGGTGCCTACGGCGTGGGCGTCGTTTGTTGGCGCGGAATAACGCGCAAGCGCTTTCGATGTGGAACAAAAAATTTATCGCGGGTGCCTTTGACGCAGAACAACAAATTAGCGTAAAAAATTTCGGCACGGGCGCCTTCGGCGCAGAACAACAATTTTCGGTGACTGTATTAACTTAAATTTTTTAACGCTAGTTTGTTGTTCCGCTGAATTTTTTTACGCAAATTTTTTTACTTTGTTTAATTTAATGGATCATGTTTCTTCGCAATCTTTCCTAAGACACTTTTAATTTCAAAGTGTTGGTTCCCAAGTCACTTTTCCCCCCAAAATTTAATCTCCACAATCTTTTCCAATACAATTTTAATTTCAGAGTTTTGGTTTCCAATACACTTTTCCCCACAAAATTTAAGTTTTTCCACTATAATTTTCAGAAAATCCAATCTCAACCATTGATTTACCAAGATCAAATCTCAGCCACTCTTTATCTTGTCCTAGTCAGCTCTAGAATTCAAAAAAGGTTGTCAAATGTAATATATATGTGTGTGTGTGCGCGCGCGCGTAAATCTTTAAATGAGAACATTTCACACAGTGCAAAAATGTTTTTATTTTTTTGAAAAAAAATTCAAAAATTCTTTTTTCCACCTTCATTATATGTTGTTATACTCCCCTCAAAAAATAATCGTTGAGAAATAACGTCATTTGGCCTTTGATCAAGGCATTTTATCAAATTCGCAAGTTTTGAGACCGTTAAATTTGTAACGGGTGGATGTGTACTCTAATCCCCAACTGGTTCACCCATTATTTTTGCTGGGGATATATAATTGTATGGATTAAACATCAAAAAAAATTTAAAAATTCAAAAAAATAAAAAATGTTGTGAAGGAAAAAGTTTAGTACTAGGTGTAAGGGGTTAAAAGCCCCCCTACCCTCATATATATAGCTTTCAATGATGGGCCGGATACCCAATGGGCCTCATGGGCCTATTCATAACACTTCCCCTTATCCAACCAACATTGAAATAAGAGGTGGATTCTTCAGTATCCGAGTTAGGATGACTGTCTTGTTAAATAAAGAACAGTTTCTCCATAACTTCCCATGTTTTAGGGATGTGTCTAGGGGTGGTTACTTCAGGAACCAGAGTCAACGAGGTTACCTCGTCAAAACCTTGACTATGAAAAACCCTGTTGGAAAAACCAATAGCTAAGAGAAAAGAATACAACTTTGCAGTTGACTCCCCCTCATCTGACCAAGCTTTAGGCTTGGAGATTTCCTATGAATCTATACATCAGTCTCCTATGTATCTATACATTCATAGTCCTCTCATCCTGACCCAGTTTACATTTTCTCACTCTCCTCGTCCCAATCACATACACAAGTTTCTCAAAGATACTAGTAGGCAGGGATTTGGTAAGCAAATCTGCCAAGTTATTACATGATTGGATCTTCTGTACCTCAATCTGTTTTTGCTTCTGAAGGTCATGCGTCCAGAAGAACTTGGGAGAGATATGCTTCTTCTTGTCGTCTTTGATGTAGCCATCCTGTAGCTGGGTTATACATGCTGCATTGTCTTCATGGAGTGGTGTAAGCATAAGAACGCCGGTCATCAGGTCGGTGGAGGTGAGAATGTGCTGGATCACTGAACGTAGCCAGAAGCTCTCTTTACTTGCTTCATGGATCGCAAGAAGTTCTGAGTGAGTGGATGAGACGGTTGTCATGGTCTGCTTCACAGGTCTCCAGGATATGGCAGTGCCGCCATAGGTAAACATGTATCCGATCTAAGACTTCTCCGTATAAGGATCGGACCTGTAGCCTGCATCAGCATAACCAACTAGACCTGTTGTTGCCCCTTTCCTGTAGAATAGACCTAAGTCTATGGACCCTTGGAGGTAGCGCAGAAGATGCTTAACTCCGGCTCAGTGCCGTTGTGTAGGTGCAGCACTATATCTGACTAGTAGGTTGACTACAAATGCTATGTCAGGGCGAGTGCAATTAGACAGGTAAAGGAGTGCACCGATAGACCTTAGATAAGGCACTTCAGGGCCTAGTACTTCCTTCCCCTCTTCCAGCGGCCGGAAGGGGTCTTTATGCACAACCAATGATCTGACGACCATTGGGGTACTGAGGGGGTGGCATTTATCCATTTGGAACTTTTTCAACAAGTTCAATGTGTAAGTTGACTGATGTAACAGGATCCCATCGTTAAGATGCTCTATTTGAAGACCTAAATAGAATTTTGACTTTCCGAGGTCTTTCATCTCGAAGGTTTCTGTCAAGCTTCTAGAAATCTTGGCGATCTCTTCAGGAGATCCGATGAGATTCAAGTCGTCCACATAGACAACTATAATGACAAATCCTATTACCTTTGCTCTTATAAAGATGCAAGGACAGACTGGGTCATTTGTAAATCCTAGGTTTGCAAGTAAGTCGCTCAGTCTGTTATACCACATCCTTCCAGATTGTTTTAGACCATATAATGATCTTTGCAGTTTCACTGAGTAGATGTCACGCTGTCTCTCATTTAGTGCTGCAGGCAAAGAATAACTGTCAGGCAATCTCATATAGATGTCTCGATCTAAATTGCCATATAGGTATGCAATCACGACGTCCATAAG